>PVJD01000313.1:470129-494171 GCA_004026545.1 Mormoops blainvillei | reverse complement strand
AAACCCACTGCTCTAAATAATAGATAGTGATTGAATATACACTGGCCATACTTAAGTCACTTTTATCCAACAAACTCCATGACACTAAAAATGCCCTGGGATTTTTTCAGTTGTTCTGTTCATTTCATTGGTTAAAGTACCAAAATGTTTTGATTTTTTTTTTATAAAATACTTATTAAAACTAAAGGTTAAAACCTTGCTTTCACTCTTGCACTCTTAAAACACATATGGATTCCATCACAATACTATGGCATCTTTAAATCTGAAAAATGTTAGTACTTAAATGGACCGTCTGACCTTTTCATTCATTATTCCCATTCACAAGACAGTTAACAGGCTGTCAGTCTGGAGGTCCTCGTTCCAAGCTCCAGGGTGAATACAACTCAGTGGCTAAATAGAATTTCACATCATTAGGAATGCAAATGAACAGAGATGTTCAGAGAAACCCTGTATGGAATTACCAGAAGGGTAGTTCTTGGAGGGGTCAATGCAAGAGTAAAAGTTTTGGTTTTTTTTCCCTTCCTGGCAAGGAGTGCTGTTTGTAGTTGGGACAAAAAGATGAATGTTGTCACCCACTTTCCAAAAACATACTGATAGAAAGATTCTTAGGGGATTTCACTGAAGCTATGTTGACAGTGGATTTAAAAAGAATAGAATCTACATACACATTCCTTGTCTGTTTCAAAAACTTGGGGAAAATACAATTATACAATTTTATGCAAAAAATAAATGAGTAAAGCATTTTCAGGAGTCATTCATGCATCTGTTCTTCTGTTTGTTTTATATAAAACTTTCTGTCTTCATATTTTAAGTATGTAAATTATCACAGAACAATAAGTTTCATGTTTATTATATGCTATCAAAATAGTAATTTATTATATCTATCCTATCCTACAGCAATCCCCTGGGCTTCCATTCCTCCCCTAGCCCTCCCCTTCCTCCCATTCCCATGCAATTGAATGGATTAGAGCAAGCGGTGCTTCCTGATACATATGCATCACATATTTTCCACATATTTTCACATATTTTAATTATGCTCCTTTTTAGCCTACTTTTATTTATTTATTTTTATCCTCACCAAAATTTTAAGATAATTTTATCTTAAAAATTTAAAATAGCTTCACTACATCTAAAGCTGAGCTCTACTGCTGCCTCATAGACACCAGTCTCATTGCACAGTTCAGTTTGCAAAGGTACCTCTGGCCCTCGGCCTCAGTGAACCAGAACAAGATAGCTTTCAGGAATAGAGATGAAGAGAGGAAGAGAGATAAGAGTTCTTCCAGGAGCAGACCCAGAAAAAGAAGGTTAATGTAAATAAAGGAATTGTAAGTGAGCCTGCATTTCTGAAAGGTACCAGGGAATAGTATCGTAAACAAGCCAAAGAATGCCTCTTCCCAAGGGGGCGCCACTACTGCTACTAGAACTTTGTATGCTTTGCAGATATCAGATTCCATAGCTGTATGTAAAAATCTCCTGGTTTTTAAATATTAGCAACTGATAAGTAATAAAACATCATGCAAATAAACACTGAGGAATTAAAAAAAAAATCTTGAATTTGGTCTGTGACTGTCCATTGTAGCCTCTGAACTAGCAGCCATTCCTCTAAATGAGAAATCAGCAATCTATGGTCCTTGGGTTACGGCCAGTCCATTGACTCTTTTTGTCAATACAGTTTTCTTGGACCACAGCCATTCTCATTCTTGTATGTATTATCTACAGTTGCTCTTGCATTACAATGGCAAAGTTGAGTAGTTGTGACAGGGACTGGCCCACAAAACCTAAAATATTTATGATAGGGCCATTAACAGAAAATTAGCTGACCCTACTCTAAACATTCTTTTCCCACCCACTACCTACCAGTGCCAGGAATTGTTCTCTTGTAACTACCACACATGGCAAAAGACCCTTTCTCATTGTTAGAGCTTCCTCATTGAGGGATTAGATGAAGCCCACACCCAAGTCATACAGGCTTCAAACTGTTCCTGGTCAACAATTCTGTTGCAGACTAATGCCCCACAGACCCAGATAAGAAACAGAAGGACCTGATGCATCAGCATGGTAGGAGCCTATTGTCTTCATTTCCAAAGAATAGTATTTGACTGAATTAAATTCAGAAAGGATCTTGGCAAACAAAATTCTCCACTTTTTTTATATGCTGTTATTAAACGTTTATACTTCATAGCAAAGAGGATCTACTTGGGGGGATAATATTCCCAAAATTGCTATCCAAACTTGGTTCTTCATCGTACATTCACTTTAGAAATTACAGGGTTTGGGGTTTTTGTTTTTGTTTTTGTTTTTGTTTTCAACAAGTAAAAATACCTGTTTATCTCTTGGGTCTGTGAAAAGTATGAAGTCCTTTGTAGTACCATTTTTCCCCTTAATTTTTCCTCTTAGACAATTACAGATTTAATGGGAAGGCTTTTTACCTGGGTCTTTAAATTATAGTCCTTGACCCACAGAAGCTGTGAAGCAGAAGCTCAAAAAGTATGCAGTAATTAATAGTAGGCTATCATTCTGTGTCCATCTCATAGATGATGTCCTCTTTCTACCAGGAATAGAAGAGAGTAAACACTGGGGGCCATTGGTTTGTGGGAGCCAACAAGTAGGTCAAGCTTAACATCCTTCTAGTTCCACCCAGTCTGTCTTTACCTACTGAATGCATCACTAAGTATACAGTGTAGTATTACTCCAATACTCAGACACTTCTGTTAAAATGAACACTATTAATAATAATACGTGTCTTTTTATTGAGCCTTTATCTTGTGCCAAACACTTTTAAGTGCCGAACTGAAATATCTAATTCATTCCTTAACAACAACCTTATGACACAAGGATTATTATTATCCCCATTTCACAAACGGGGCTTTGAGCATTGAGTGTTAAGTAAAAGTACATAATATCCCAAAGAAATAAGAAGAGACATGTTTGTTTCATGGCTTGTCCTGAACCAGACATGTAAACCTGAATTGACTATAAGGGCGTATAAAAGAATAGAGATTATGTCCATATCTGAACTGTTCCCATGGTCGAATTGAGCCGCCAGAGTTACTTCCATACTTGTGACTGGAGGAATACAATTTAGCGTTTAACTAAATCAAGGTACATTAGTAATGAAAAGGACTATCTGGAAGGTCAGTTTTCAACTAACTGGTGGCTTGGATGGTCATTGCATTCGTGCCTGAAAAACTTAGATATAAATATCATGAAAGGCATTTAGATTTAGGGCTAGGAAATCTGCTTGAATATAAATCAATACCTGGGTGTGGAATCCCTCACTCATTCACATATCAAACTATCTTATCCAAATTCTAATCTAAGGCTTATACCTCTAGGTTTAAGAGTCTTATAAGGGAAGGTTGGAAAGTGCAGATAAGTAAACAAGATACAAAAGGGATGAGTTGCTTGCTGTCCTGTGATAATTAGGGTAAAAACAACCAATGAAAGCTCAAACCTGTAATTCTCAATCAAATATCCTCTGAATCAAATATTCAGAATGCTTCTGAATTATTAGAGGCACCACACATAGCCCTGCACTGAAAATTCAAGGTAACAATCTAAGTTTATGGGATTTTTTATCGATACATTCATGTCACTTAACAGTTCAGACCTAAGTTTTCTTATGGGTAGCTGCATCTACTTTTCATTGTTATTTTCAAAAGTTTGGTTGTCTTCAAGAATAGCCTGTGGTAGAAGGTCAGTCTGCAAACTGTTACCAAGTCATGATGTAAGAAACACAAAAATACGGAGTAAGCATTTTAAAATGCTCACAGAGACCTGAGCGAGTAATATGTCTGTTATATCTAATTTTTAAAATTGGGGCTTATATTTCATTTTTTGGTCTTTTCAATTTTATTTTACTAGTCATTTGGATTTTACAGTAAACTGCAAATTATTTTTAATTTTAAAAATAAAACAATGCTTTTCTCATAGGTGAGAAGTATTAATTCAGAGCCATTTGGTCAATTCCATGGGGAAAATATATAAATTTTTTCTTTTCTCATCTTTTAAAATTTCCATTTGTAAGCAATGAATTTTAAAATACATAAATATGAAAATAATGGGTAAGAATTTAAAATGTTTACTGACTGGTTATATGATTAATTACATTTAGAGGTTGCTAATCTAGGCAACTGTATAAAGCAAGATGTGAAAATGTTACATCTATTTCTAAAACCTTATAAAAGGGTTCATTGCCTTAAGTCTGTGTATCTTTTATTAAACCAACCTGTATGTGTTTATATTTCTGTATATGGAACCAAGTTTTCTCCTACTTTATCAAGAATGGACTCATTCAAGTTTTTTATCTGCAAGTGGAAACTTGGATTGTTTCATCTAAATAAACTCTGCAATACTGGACTCTGAATCCCTAGCACATCATCTGGAATGAAATTGTATTCAATAAACTGATTTTGCGTTATAATTAGATATCGGACTTCTCTCTCTAGTGACAGTTCAATTTATGTTTTAGTTACCTATGGATGAGAAACCTAGCTCTCAATGCCATACATTTCATCTTTGTTAGAAAACAAGAAATCTGTTTGAAAGCTTTTCTCTGTCTGCCTGAATAGTTTTCACTCAGTGGTCCAAGTGCCCAGCCAAGAATAGGCAAAGTAATTCCTACCTTCCTCACACATTAAAGTTCTCCAGAAACTTGAATGCAGCCATCAAGTCTCTCTTCTGTCTTGTCTTCATCACCCTGAACATCCCATTCCTTCAACTGTCCCCTTAAGAGCTTGTCAACCTCAGAATTATTGACAGTTTGGACCAGATAATTCTTTGCTTGGAGAGGCTGTCTTGTGTGTGCATTGTAGGCTATTTAGCAGCATCCTTGATCTCTACCCAGGAAATGCCAGCAGAATTTCCTCTCATCTATTCCTAGTTACAACAACTAAATATGTCACCAGACATTGTCAAATGTCGCTGGGAGGTTAAAATTGTTTCTGATTTATAACCACTGCTCTAAGAGTGGGTACAATAAAATAGATCCTAACAATGGTCAGAAAAAGAAAATCTTTTTTTAAAGATTTTATTTATTTATTTTAGAGAGAGGGGAAAGGAAGGAGAAAGAGAAGGAGAGAAACATCAGTGTGTGGCTGCTTCTCGCATGCCCCCTACTGGGGACCTGGCCCGCAATCCAGTATGTGCCCTGACTGGGAATCGAACCAGTGACCCTATGCTTCGCAGTCCAGCGCTCAATCCACTGAGCTGCAGCAGCCAGGGCAGAAAACCTTTTGATAAGTAAGAAAATGTTTCTCAAATTAAAACTAACTTCCACTGACTAAAGACAGGCTAAAGATAGCAAGCAATTAATTTTTATTTACCATTACTAAAACCACTTAAAATAATCAAACCAAAAACAAGTCTTATGCAGATAAGTTTCCTCCATATCTTTTCATGGTTTAATAGCTTCTTTTTTTTTTCTTAGCATTGAAAATATTCCATTGTCCAGATGCACCACAATTTTTTCCGTTTGGCGATTATGAATAAAGCTTCTATGAACATCCATGTGCAGTTTTTTCTGTGAACATATATTTTCAACTCCTTTAGATACTAAGGAATGCAATTGATGGATCATAAGGTAAGGATTTGTTTAGTTTTGAATCTAAAAAGGCTACATACTGTGTGATTCCAACTGTATAACACCCTGGAAAAGGCAAAACTATGTAGACAGAAAAAAGAGCAGTTGTCAGGAAATTGGGTAGGGAGGGAGTAATGAATAAGCAGACAATAGAGAAGTTTCAGGGTGGTGAAAATTCTCTCTGGTATGATACTGGTAGAATCGTGTCATTATATATTTATCCGAACCCAAAGAATAAACAACACCAAGAGTTGAACCTTAATGTAAACTATGGATTCTGGCTGATAATGATGTGTCAGTGTAGGCTCATCCATTGTAACAAATGTACAGCTCTGGTGAGGGACATTGGTAATAGAGGAAGCTATGCAGATATAGGGCCTGGTGATACGTAGGAAATCTCTGTACTTTCCTCTCGATTTTTCTGTGAACCTAAAACTGCTTTAAAAAAAAAAAAAAGCCTTTAAATTGTTTTGACTTTTCAAAGCCTGTTTTCTTCCTAAACAGTACATGCACGCACATGCATTTTTGCTACATAGATACAGATATATTGTATTCCTTATCAGTACCATGACATCTGCACACTCCTTGTCTGGATTCTCAAGACTGATAATGAGACCTCTAAACTCTAGTCATTTTACTAGTCCAGTCCTCAATGGTCGAAAGAGTAATTATTTCATCAAAACCAAAAACCTTTTTTGTGTAAGAGAAATGTGTGGTTTTTGCTTCTTTTTTGCCTGATGGTAAAAGGCCTCTCCACTCCAAAATTAACAGATAATCATCTCCCTCTCATGAAACCTGATGGCATGGCCACTGCTATCAAGCCATTTTCTTTTCGAACAAGCGCAAAACCCAAGCCCACCCTCTGAAGCTAAGCAGCTGAATCACATATAATTAGCTGTATTTCATTTTTAGAGGGCATAGTTTTCTCCATTCCATGCTGTCCCCACTTCATTCCTGAAGAGGATTTGTCTTTCATGTCTGAGGCCAGAAAATAGATGGGAAGGAAAAAGTGTTGCTGTACTGTCGATAAACTCTGTCGTGGGCCTGCCTGCCTGATGGGTATTGAACTGGGTTTAACGTCTTGTAAACGGAAGACAGGTAAAGGACTGAGCCCAAGGAGAAAATACATTGAATTATTCATAAACCCCTCAATACGTAAAATAAGTTAGCCTTAAAACAATTATCTGTGGAAAATGGTCTTTTTTCACCCTAGATGCCAAGCTACTTCTTTCACTTTTATTTATTTACTTTTTGGAATCAGCTGATTATCATAGCCTGAGTCAAAGCGCAGTTTTCTGTCATTAGTGTGTTAAATCATTTTTTTTTATCTTTTGACCAAGAAAAGTAAGTTGAGAAAAAGAAGAAAGGAGTATTTCATATAGCTCTCCCAGGATCTGGGTCATGAGAAATGAGTGAAAAATGTTTCTGAAAAGACAGAGTCCAGCTGACATGAATATGAGGGAAAGTGTTCTGTTCCCAAGTGCCATGTTTCAGCCTACCTTCCCAGCTCACTCGGCACATCTGCTTTGGTGTTCTTGGGATGAACCAGACATCGTCTGCGGTCGTGGGCTCAGCTAATTAAAAGACAGGTGCTATTCACACAAATGGTAGTTCTCACAAGTCAGGTCATGTAAATGAATGAAGAGATAAATGACAACCCACATGGCCTCGGAATCAGCAGGACTGGGGGACTGCTATCAGGAGGGCTGGTGACAGGGCAGGGCTCACATCCCATGCCCCCTGAAGATGACCATCATGTTCTAATCTGTAGAAATGTGGTCTAGGATTTCCAGAGCTGATTTTTTAAAGGCAATTACAAAATATGAGGGTTTAGGGAGTGGGGTTAGGGGGATCTCATAAGTGTTTAACCATTTGCAACAAACTCCATTTTTCCCTCTAAGAGCGTATGAGGCAATACTTTGCGGACTATACACATTTCCTTCACAGGCCTCATTCAATCTGCGGACTGGTAGTTTGAGACCTCTCTCAGAGGTCAGATAATTAGGAAATTAGATTATCTTAAACTTGAGGAACTTCTGCAAATGCACATCTGAACAAAGTTATCACACTAGAGAATGGCAAAACCTGAAATGACTTCAATAAACTAATCCCCCACCTTCATTTTATGAGGTTGTATAGATGTTTGGCAGCAAAAGAGAGCATTTCCTGATTCACATGCAAGAGGTCTTTACATTCCATCACTTCACCTCAAATCTGTATTTAAGAGTTCCAGTCCTTATGAAAATCAACACATAAATATGTGAATATTACTCTTTTCAACATAATTTTAAAATGTCATTTTGAACTTTCTCGTCTATCTGCACCACTTCCCCACATCTTACATCTGCAGCTGTCAGCACGTGTATGTTACATGAATCAACAGATATTACCACCAAAAACAGAAAAAACAAAAGAAATACAAAACATTCTGATAAGCTCCAGTTATTGTAAGGTCAAAATGCACTTATATAATTTATACTTTCCAGTGGAGGGAAACTATTGGCCATCCCATTAATTGGCACACATATTTATTATTAAGACTGAAGAACTCATGAATAAAATCATTAATTATTTGAGAAAACATGTATCGTATTTGCCTAGAAAAGGGTGCCAGTATTCCATAGTGAGTTCATATAATACAGAACTGAGAACATCATCTCTAAAAATAGCAAAAAAAAAAAAAAAAAAAGACATGCTGAGAGAAAAATATCTAACTCAGGGATGCCTCATTTGCTTAGGCTTGTATATCTCTGAGATTTGGGCCTGGCAGATGATTTTTTTTTCCTTTAGAATGAACATCTTGCTAAGTTATCTTAGGTCTGACCTTCTGATAAATGACAAACTGTGTGCTCTTCAATGCTGCACCACCGGGGAAGAATGCTACAAAACTCTCAATATTCAATTTCCTTGCTTTTGTCCCTGTATATGAAAATTCTCCCATGGTTTTATTCCTGTTTTGCAAATTTAATTTCCTGCTGCTACTTCCAAGCAGCTATCTAATCGGGCTGTATTCCGTTGATATTTACCCTAATAACAGGGATTTCATGGCTCCTCAAGTAATTTCAATAAAGAGCACTGGGATAGGCCCTTCGGTTTTCCATTTAGATGCTGTCTAGATAATCTAAGGACTTTGTGTTTTACTGGTTTTATAATGAACATTGGAGGGAAGTAGCTCAATGCGTGTCAGAAAATGCAGGTACGATGACAGCCAGGTCAGCGTCAGTAGGCAATCATCTCAAACATCACCTCTTAAGCGTTTCAAGCCAGAAACTGATCAGCTCTTGTTTTGCTCTTGTTTTGTTTTGTTGTTTTGGAGATAGAATGAGGTATGGTGGAGGTGAAGGTGGTCTTCTCATGGAAAAATAGGCTCTGAATATGGAAAACCTACCCTTATTCTCTGCTTAAGGTCTTCTTTGTCAGCATTCTGGCCCCTTAAGGAAAAGCTAGGGCTTAGGGCGAGAGCCAAAAACTTAAATGCCAGCAGGAACCAACCATGTCACTTGGGTGTCTGCACGTTGTTTAAATAGTCTTCATTTCCATAAATAAATACGTTTCTTCTCACATACATATATAGCATCTGGGGTCACTATTAAGAGTCTACAATGCCTACCCCTACCCTGAACAGCACAGCTTTCTCTACCATTCAGATAAGGGCTCAGTTGCTTCCCATCTTTATTATTCTCAAATAGTACTAAGTGTTTGAATTCTATTCATTTATAAGCAAAAGTTATATATATACCAATTTTTTTGGTGACTATGTGGTGCCTTTAAGGGGTCCAGCAGAAGAGTGGGTACCTAGTATGTATTTAATACATTTTTACTGACATATAAAGAAGATGGGATGGCATGAATCGGACCTCATCGTCTTCTAGCCCAATAGTTTGTGTAATGGCAATAACTGGAGGCCTGATCGTTAAAAAATAATGATAATAATAATAAACCAGTGATAATCTGCCTGATCCAGCAGGAGAATGTATCAATTAATCCTCTTCCCACTGAGCCCACAATTATTGTTTCATTTTGGCTTATACTTAACTAGCCCTGCTCTAGGCTCCATCCCTCTGCACCTTAGTTAGATCTGGAACAAATGTACTTTCTTGGATCCCAGTCTCCTCTTGGACATTCCCCACCATGACACTGCTCATTTTTCCCCCAAGAGGTAGGGGAATTCTTCTAATGGTATCTAATAAAACCAAGCTTTATTTAAGGTAATTAAAACCTAAACTAAAGTTGTGGAAAATCATCCTTTCAGGGAATTTAGTAGTAAGTGTTCAGAGAATGGGAGTAGAAGTTGCTTTCTTGGCTCCGCCCTATGGGTGAAGATATCTCCTCTTCATGTGAGAATTAATTCATGTGGAACAAATGCACTGTAGGATTCATGAAAGGGAAACTTGGCATCCTTTCTCATGATCTCCCTTGAACCAGTCTCCACCTAGAGGTGGTGTCACTGAGAGAACGCCACTCCCTCTTTAGCTATGGTAGTCCATAAAGTGTGCGACATGTTTAGTGCCACTAGAGCTGAGAAGATTCCTGGTCACTCATGACCACTCCCTTTTGTTTACATGCCCCCATATCCCACCCTTAACTGCTGGTCCTCTGTCTTTCTAGTTCTGGGTCTTTTCTAACCATGTTTACATGTTTTTAAATATACTTGGGTAGTAGGGAGCCCTCCTCCCCTCCAAGAAAATACCCAGTTATCATCCACCATCCCTCTCCGTCATTTTTATCCATTTATCATAGGAGACCAAAGGAAAAAATATATATATGTATATATATACACATATACATATATACATATATATGCACATATATATATATATATACGTATATATACACACATTTTAAAATCCTTCACACTCTAGCGATGCAATAGCTGGCTATTGTGAAGCCAGACTACATGGCCATATCCATGAATTGAACTGGAAAATCAGGCAACCTTTGTTTTGACACCACTATCCTCAGCGACAGCTGCCTGATCTTGGTTCCTTTCCCAGTCCTGCCTCAACCCCTATCCAGCTTCTGCCTCTAGACAGCAGGGATGTTTCTAGGCATTCTGAAAGTAGGGGCTGTGACTCCTTCACCTTGAGATTCCCAGCCTTAAAGTGGGGTTTGAAACATAGGCTCTGCTTAATATATATGTGCTGGATGAATAAATAAAGGAATAAATGCAACTCTTCCTCCCAAACATAGTAAGGGTTCCAGTCTTCATGATTTAGTGAGCTCTATTTTGTGAGAAGTAAGATATCTTGGTGTGGAAGCATTCATGCTTTCTCATGGATGAGTAATCGCCATTATCTCTTGCCTGAATTCTTACGAAGACCTCCCTCCTTAGCCTTCCTGCTTCTGCTCTTCCAGACAGTTTCCACATAAAAGTCAGAATGATCTCCAAACCATGTAAATCATATTATACTTAACACTTCCAAGTCCACATTGCAATGAGGATAAAATGCAAATCCTTTACCATGGGCGACTTGCGATGGTCTTC
Source organism: Mormoops blainvillei (assembly GCA_004026545.1). NCBI lineage: Eukaryota > Metazoa > Chordata > Mammalia > Chiroptera > Mormoopidae > Mormoops > Mormoops blainvillei. Next base: position 483,105 of record PVJD01000313.1, on the reverse strand, counting down.
ACAATGTGACCGTTCACACCATCCAGGCTCTCTCCTGCCTCACTGCCCTTTCGCATGCTGTGCCCTGGGCTGGAACCCCCTCCTCTCCCCACTCCTTCTTTCCCTTCGGGGTTCTGCTTCAATGTCACTTGCTCAGAGAAACAACACTTAAATAGCTCATCTCAAATTAATTCCCTTCCCATTTTTTTTCTCTGCCTCTGAACTCGGGATGCTTGTTTCATAATTTTATCATGATGGGAAATTAGTTATTGATTTGTCTGTTTACTTGTATTTCTTGTATATTTTCTCTATCAAACACATTTGGTAAAGTGGGAAAGGAGCATGTCTGTCTTTGGTCAGTGTCTCCTCAGCGTCCACCAGAGAACCTGGTACAGAGTAAGTATTTAATAAATGTTTGGTAAATAAACCAACAGTGATAAATAAACCAACAGAAACAACTGGCCTTCCACCAGTCCTCAAAGACAAGTGCAATCTTGATGTAATGACTTGAAACCCTGGGCAGGAGGGGAGCTGGGATGAGAGCACGCTGTTGCTTTCCCCAAAAGTACCCATAACATTTTGGGATCTAGAACAAGACTCCAAATTTAGAATTTAAGTTTGGAATCCTTTGGCTCCTAGGAGTCCAACGGAGCCAAGGGACAGCTGGCTCATGGCCCACAAACCTTGGTCTAGCCCTTTTCTTTCTTTGCCGCCCTCAGTTCCACCTTTCCCCATGAGGGGGCATCACAAGCCTCTTCCCAGTAGCTAACTCCGGTAACCCCTGCCTAGAGGTATGCTCACCAGAAACGCAATCTGCCCTCCAGAGAATGGATTTGGAAAGAGGTCCCAGCAGTTCCTGGATCTGGCTGTAGGCTATTTGGCAGGGATTTCTGGGTGGCCTAAATGGCAGAGGGTGATGGTTTTGCATGAGCATGCCCCCTTCGGCTACACTGACTCCTCTGCCTGAGGGAAGGGGAATTCTGGCCGAGGGCCACCGTGGATTCCCCTGTCACAATTAGCTCAGGAGAGGGGTGTTACTGCCCTTGTCTAAAGGTTGTATCACCTCTTTCTAAAAGTATGTGGACATGGCCATTGCTAAGAATATAATGAAATTATTTTGAAGCCAAAAACAAGATGCTGAAATATGTAGAGAAGTTAATAAAAACATGTCCCTTTTGCTTAAAGGCTCCCACCAGCCAACATCATGGGTCCCTTGCCCACATCTTACTTCCTCACCACCCCACTCCTGCCCCTGTGCCTAAGCTTGTATCTCATGACATGCAAGCCTATCTATGCCCATGTTCCAAGCCCCACTGGCAGACATGCCGAACTCTGCCGTGAAAACCAGGCACTGCCACATATATCTTGCCTGAAAAGTAGACTTTTTGATCTGGAAAAAAAAAGTTCAGACATGGGAGAGTTCGTTGCATTTGGTTGGCGATATATGACAATAAACCTCCAGTTGGAAAAATATCATCTGGAAACAGCTGGACACTAGTAGCTTCCTTGGTGAGTACTGAAAGGCAGACAAGCCCCAGACTAATAAGAATTTGACTGTTCTCACTATTCAACACATCTTAGAGGCTGGGGCTTGTCAGTCTTTCACTGTTTACCAAGGAAGCTACTAGTAACCAGCTCTTTTTCGACTGGTGGTTTAGAATCAGATATCACCAACCAAATGCGATGCACTCCCTCATATCTGAACACTTTTTTCCAGATGGAAAAAGTCTATCTTTCAAGCAAGATATTCGGCAGCCACTGGCCTGTCAGAAACATGACTCTCCACTAGTCACACTGGGAGACAGAAGTCTATTATCAAATAATTATCAATTATTGTGGTTCTGGCTGTTCAGGCACATAATGAACCCCTTAGATATATTTTCCTACAATATTTCTGAGACAGAAAGTATGTCAGTGCAGCCTGGGAATGTGAGCAAAATGATCAAAACCCAGACTCTAAAGAAAAGGAAGGACAAAGGTCTTGCTCTGAGATAAACAGAGGGGGGAGTATTGAAACTCTGGAGGAGCAGGACCCCCTTTCAGCCATTACACCAGCCCAGAAGCAACAAATCTGCCTGGACTACCTGCCGCCCCCCCCACACCTTCCCCCTGCCTCCTGATGCCTGCCCCAGAGTACAAGTTGCTAAGTCACTGCATGGCAGAGGTAGAAAATTTAGCTCTCATTTTGTTCAGTCCCTGTGTTTTGTGGATGACAAAAAAGGCTCAGAAAGAGGAAGGCATTTGTCTCAGGACAAAATTCATCATTATAATTACCGTCATCCCCATCATAATTAAAGCTGCTAAATTTTAACTGATCACTTATTACAGCTGAAGCCCTGTGCTAAGCACTCAAAACTCATCATCTCAACATAATATTGAACTCGTGAGGCAAGAGAGGTGGGTCCTAGTCTCAAAAATAGCACAAGCAGAAGTAAAATCCATCTCTATAGCCTCAGGGTTCAGGCCTTTCTGTCACATAAGGCTGTCTCCCTGTTTACAAGTGTGAAGGGCCCTCATTTAACGCGGTTTTGCTGCCATCTTTCTGTTTTTCAGATGGAACCCAAATGTTAGTGCTATATAGACACTAACTTCCATTTGGTTTGCTTCACTTTATTCATAAGATGGTGACTGTCTGATAATTTTTTACTTTTCCAAAAGTCTAACCTGTCTTCAAAGTGTAAAGTTATACCTACTGGGCATATTCAAAAGAATAGGCCATAAGCTCCTATGTCATTTCCTCACAAATTGCTCTGTGGATATCAAAATATGTATCAATAAAATAATTTCTAGGAAAAGTATAAATCTTCCCGTGGGAAACCTAACATTTCTTTGTGGATGAGAATATTCTGGTTTGTTTGTTTGTTTGTTTGTTTGTTTAAAAAAAAGACAAGTCAGCATTGCATTGTAGTTTCAACCTCTAGATGTCAGGATCACAAAAAGAGTGTCCTAGATTATTAAAGGGAAGGTAGATTTAAAGAAAAAGAACTTTTCATTTCGGATGAATTTAAGACTCACAGGAGTTGCAAAATTAGTATATAGAAGTCCCATGTGCCTCATAAGCCACTCAGCGGCCTCCAGCGGTCGCGCCTTCCTGAACTACAGCGAATAGGTACAGTGCTATCAGCCATCCTGGAGGCCTTACTTAATATTCACCAGTTTGTGCCTATACTCCCTGCCCCGCCTCCCTCCCTCCCTTCCATCCTTCCTCCCACCCTCTCCCTTCCCTCTTCTCCTTTTCCTTTGGTTTGGTTTGTCCTTGTGCATGATGATAGAGTTTCAGAGTGGGAAAGTATATGGAGTACGAAGTAAAGTTAAGTTTGAAAACAGCTCTACCACTTTCTGGGATCTTTAACCTCCTTGAAACATTTTATCTCTTCCTTTTAAGATGTTTCTTTGTGTTAGGTTATTTGATGGCATTAATGATGAGGTAATGAGTATTCATGAAGTGTCTGACCACAGGAGAAGTTCCTCAGCTACACTAATATTTTATGAAACTTAGAATTTCCCATCACACTGGCTTGGAGATAATTAGATCATGTGGAGCAGCCCCATGCATATCACCTACTTAAAATATATTTGCTGATGATTTATTAGGAGGAGAGAAATGTAATATATCTGTTATATCAACTGCAACCTTCCCCTTCGTGTCTAAAATATGTCCTGCCTTGGGAAATCACAGATTTATAATCTTATTTCCATTGAGCATTTTGATGGAAATCCTGCTGGTACTGCAGCAAGATAGCATCAAGTAGAAAGAACATCCTGGCTGAACTCACAGACAAATGCTATGGGAACTGTGGGCACTTTTCATGTATCAATCAAACGTACTTTTCCATCTGTATCTGAACATTGAAGGTCACAGTAAGAGTTTCAGAAACACTAAATGGAGAAAACAAATAAAAAGGAATGCTTCCTTTGAAAAAGGTTTCTTCCTTTTGCAAAAATACTGTTTCTACCATTTTCAAGAGCCTCTGCTAGTACATTTTAAATTATTTGACACGTAAAAGAAATGGACTTTGCCAGATAAATATCCTCCATAACTTTCCGGAAACACAGACACTGTGCATATTTCCACTTCATTAACATTACTCATTCATAAAATAAAGGAAGGAAGGAAGAAAAAAATAGAATGGCAGTCTTGATTCTTGGTGCTGCTTGGGAGACAGGCGTGATTTCTTTTCAGTATGTCTCCTCTTTTTGTCTGAGCATCTTATTGGGATGGAAAGCTCTCTGTAAATCACCACAATAAAGCCTGAATAACTCCCTCTGGCAGGATTCAAATTTTCATTATTTTACACGTTGAATGCCGATGAGTTTTCCAAATCAATGTTACAACATAAATGTGGCAATTACAATATAAGGTATGGAGGAAGAATGTGTAAGAAGTTACTTTCTTGTATTGTTGGAGAAAAAGGGCAAGAAGAAACAAAAAGTTTTTAAAAAATACACACAAAAATGGGGGCCGAGGAGCTGGCTGGGGATGACTTGTGGTCATGCGTGCCAGTGATTAAAGCATGTTAAATAACCACATGAGACACATTATTAATGTTTTATATTAGAAGGAAGGCACTTCATTTTAGAAAAATAAAATAAAGAACACTGTGCCATATTCAAACAGAATATAACATTCAGGAAAACATGACTGCAGGTTTGGATTATTAAGTATTATTCTAAATGTATCATAACATAAAAATTAAATTATAGAATGGAATTCTTTGTCTTCACATCTTTTCTAATCCCCTATTAAAAAGAAATAAAGAAGTTAAGGAAAAGAGTGGGAGGCCTGGAAAAAGGGAAGGAGGAGGTAAAAATTATTTCTTTTTCTTCTTAGAATTGGCCTTGGTGAAGGGCAGCTTTGATTTCCAAATGTATCAGCTAATCTGAAAACTTGGGAGCTGGAACTGGAGGAAGTGGAGAGCCTCTCTTTCTGCCTTCCTTAAGCCTTCTCAAGGCACCCAAAGAGATCCCTGTTCCTGGTAACATGTGCCAAATTTCTTTATTCTATAGTAACTGACATCTTTGTTCTCCCTCCCCCTTTTATAATGGTTCTATAACTGATGATGCTGTAGGAGAGACTTAGACCAGTAAACACCAACTAAGCAGTCATTAAGTTTGGACAATGCAATAAATATTATTATAATTCCTATTTGGGTTTTAAGTAGCTGTGACCCCAGGGGAGAGGGAGATGCAGACCTTTAGACAACTAATTAAGATGCAGTAAAATAAGTGTGTATACACATTTTTTTAAAAAAAAGGTCTGTCCAGAAAGTATCCAGCCATACAATATGAAAAATGGAGACATTTATTGAAGATACAAGATACAAGACACATTGTACACAGGACAGTGACACCTCAGTCCCCTTCAAAGTAGGCACCTTGGGACCTCACACAGTTCTCCCAGTCACCATCAGCTGTGCCATCATATTTTCCTGAATCTCATCAATAGTCTGAAATCTCTTTCCTTTCAAAGGTGATCTTAGTTTTAGGAGAAGCCAGCGTCGCGGGGTGCCAAACTGGGCTGTAGTGGGGTTGAGTCACCTGGGTGATTTAATGTTTCACCAAAAAACTCTGCACAAGACATGATGCATGAGCTGGTGCATTGTGGTGATGAAGCTGCCAATTGCCAGTTGGCCAGAGCTGTGGCCTTCTGAATCATCTGAATAGTTTCAGCAGAGGAATGATCAAGCTTAATGCAAAATTTGAGGGAGATCTGTTGCTCTACTCACTCAGAATATGACAGCCACACAGTACACATGCTCACTCAATGGTGGCTACCATCCCCACTGACTAGTACAGTGCAGTCATCATTGTTCACACATGCACAGTCCAGTCCACTCTCCTTGGCTGCCAGTTACATCGATATTGCACAGACCATTCTCATTATACTAACAACGGTTGGTCTTTTTCTGGACAGACTGTGTGTGTGTGTGTGCATGTGTGTGTGTGTGTGTGCAGAGAGAGAGAGAGAGGGAGTGATACATATTCTTACAGAACTATACATATGTGTATATATATACATGTATCATACATACATATATATGTATGTATATATCTACACATATACATATATATGATAAATGTTTATTTTCTTTCTGAGTTTGGTTCATTTCCTATAAAATAAAAACATCAATATGCACTTCACGAGAGTATTAATGTAATTAAATTCAGTAACACATAAGAGAGCTCCACCACAAACGTCATGGAGTGAAATCAGAGCTCAGCCTCTTATTACCCCAAGTTCCAAGTGTCTACATACTGAGGCTGTTGATTATGAGAACAGGCTGAACAAGAAAAGCTATGAAAGTTCTAAGGAAACAATTCCTAATAACTCTTTATGGGACGAGAAAACAGATTTAAAAAATGATTTAACCCAAGCCTGATGGCTCCCTCCCTGTGCTCTGTAACCCATCTAAGATATATTCAAACCTCACATCGACTAATCTAAGGCCTTTAAATTACTTGAAAAGTTACTGACACCTCAGAATGCACAAAGAGACACAGAGCTGGTGCTGGGTTGTTTTATTTTTATTTTATCCTGCTAAGATGTCTATGTTACGGGAAAAAAAAGGGAAGAAAACATGCACTTAAAAGGAATATAAAATAAAGGAAGAGCTGAGAGTATTATTAGAGAGATGGTGAACTGAGCAGAGATTTGTCAGAGGGCACTTAGTAAGCGGTGAAATGAAACGGTATTGAAAAAGAGGTCAGAGATGGAGGCATAAACTGTTATGCAAGCATCACTTCACAGGACCAACTCACAGGGAACCAGATAAAAGATGAGAAAGCCTGAGAAGTTCTGGAACAGGAACCATAGAATTTGGAATAATTAGTGTGTCAGCCAAGTGGAAAAAAATAAAACAGAGTGATGATTTCAGAGCAGAGGTCAAGCACTTCACCAGAAAATAAGCTATCAAAGATCAAAGGGAAACTACTATGGAAAGTATAGGATAAGGATTTTATAAAAGGGTAAAATTACGACTCCGTGGCAAGAAAGAACACAGTACAGAAGCAACACTGTTGAGGATAAAATCTGAAGAAAGTATATACCCTAATTCCTGGGTGCTCACCACTCATATCTAGATGTCCTTTCAACCAGAAAACCTGCTCTCAAGATTAATATTGGCTTTTTAAAATATTTTATTTTTATATTTTATTCTATTTTTAGTTTTTTTATCCTCAGCTGAGGACATGCTGATTGATTTTTAGAGAAGAGAAGAGAGGGGGAGAGAGAGAGGGATAAACTCATCAATGTGAGAAAGAAACATAGATCTGTTCCCTCTGGTACTTGTCCCAAAGGGACCGAACCCACAATCTAGGCGTGCGTTCTGACCAGGAATTTAACCTTCGACCTTTCGGTTTACCGGCCGACACTCCAACGAAGTGAGCCACACTGGCTAGGGAGATTAACAGTGAGCTTTAACGCTGAATGTTGATGACCTTTCAACTCATTATTTATCAAAAGAAAAAAAAATAAAGAAAAGAAGAGAAAAATGAGGAAGGCAGACAATTGTACCTAGAATTGGTGTCAACTGGAAAATCAAATGATTAACCCAGTCATGATTATTCCCAAAATTTGAGTGAGAAATTGATGTTGCCTATAACAGATATAACTCAAGAAAGAGCCTAGATAGGAAATTCATTTGCAGCTCCCAAGACCCCCAATAGGAAGCAGCATAACATTGCAAAAAATAAAAATAAATTTGAAGCCGGAAAGTTCTGTGTTCAAATCCCAGCTTGGCCATATACTAGCATGCTCAGGCTTAGGAAAGCAGCCGCGCCGGGTTGAGACTCCCCCGTAACAAGACAAAATGCACTTTAGACTCTGCCTCCCAGACAATGAGATAATGTTTTTTAAAGTGTCTAGGATGTGCCAAGCACTCAATGAACAGTGTCAAGTCCCAGATTTCTGAAGCTAGCCTCAAGGCACGTCTGTGAGTTGCAAATATAAAATAAACTGACTAACTTTTAAGCAACAAAGGCATCACCAAACCTTTTATTAGAGGACGTTCTTGCAGAATAGATCCCCAGGAAGGCTCATGGACAGCAGTTAAGCAGCCGGGCCTTGCTGACCACGCTCTCGGCGGGAGCCCGTCTGCCAGAGGAGGAGCAGCCCAGGGCACACTCCCCTGATTATTCACAAAGGTGAAAAATGCCCTTCTTCTGGGGGGGGAGAGCCTACACATTCGGGATCCAAGTCTGACAAATAAGATCTGGCTGAAGTGTGACCACCAAGCAATGAGACTGATTTTCTCCTGTGACTCATCATCTAATTCAGAAGGCATTTGCAAAAAGTTCTGAATCCTATCAAAATAAATGCAGCAGTATATGAAGATAGTGATATAAGGACTTTTATTGCACCATTGAATGTAGAGGTAAGAATTACAGCATGTGTGCAAACAGGGGAATGGATCGCAAAAAAAAACAAAAAAAAAAACCTCACATAAAAAACAACTTGTATTATAACTCTACTGTTAAATATTATGTAGTTACTGAAAAAAAAAATGAGTTAGAGAAGTTTTTCTTAAAGTGTTTCCCTAGAACAGCAATGTCAACATTGCCTGGGAACTTGTTAGAAATGCACATTCTTGGGCCCTGCACCAGATCTACTAAATCAGAAAGGCTAGGGGACGTGGCACGACAATCTGTATTTTAACCAGTCCTCCAAGTGCTTCTGCTGCATGTTCAAGTTTGAAAATTGCTAAATTGGAGAGATGTCCTCCATTTACCTAGAATAGGAATGTTTGAGATATGTTATGTAAGAAAAACAAGGTGCAAACCAACAAGGAACATTTACATTGAACTAGCTTGTGTGTATGTATATGTGTGTCTACATATAGGATAAAAGTTGTGGTAGGTTAGTTGCCAGACTCTTAAAATAAATGGAACCGATGATGGTGGGGTGAGCATAGATGGAGAAAGGGTGACGGCAGGGATGCGGAGGGAAGAGGAAAGGGAAACGGAGAACGAAAGAAACAAAGACAGAGAGAGAAAGACATGTACCTTGTGCATAATACGTAGAGGGATAGGTTTGCTAACTGCATTTCTAATACTGTTTTTTACTTAAAGCCAACCTTTCACTCCTTCGAATCTCTTGCTCCTCAGAGAGTGTTAACAGTTTCTTTTTCTTCTGTAATCCTCATGTTAAGATCTAAAAGGCACTGCCTGCGAGTGTGTACATAAGAAATAAATAGGATGTGGACATATTTAATATGTATTACAATTGTCCAAAGGCCATCCAAATGTCTGATGGTTAAATGACTGTCACTCAAGATTAAGGACAACATATGTTAGTTTTCACATTTCTAAAGAAAGGAAGGCTGAGGATTGACAGCTGCTTGCCAGGAAGGCACATTCACGAATACATTTATTTTTTTCTTTCATAAACAGAAAGTTAACTGAGCTCAAACTCTCCTCATTATTTGGGCCATACCTGACTTATACCTAGAGTATTACCAGATTAAGTTGTGGGAAATAAGTAATTTGTTTTCAAAGTCTTGACATTTTCATAGATGTCTGGCAAGTGCGGAGATTTCCTGAGTAAACCCTAGGTGGAGGGGAGCCCTGTGTGTCTTGGGGCACCCTGCAGGCTTCCTGCACCCGCAGCACACTGCAGCCCTGTGAGATCGCCCCAAGCCTTCGCCGGCTCGGCCAGCTCTCATGTTCTCTCCCAGCATGTTCAGCCTGGCCTGCAAAGACTTGAGCATCCTTATGTAGGAATTGAGACTTCCCTCTTATGAATCAAAGCTAAGTGGCAAAGGGAAGTCAGAATAACATACCCAAAGCAGACCCTGTTGGCAAAACAAGGTGATTGTCAAAAGCACAGAAAAGCCAGAGGCAAAGGAAGCAAGATCAAGTATATGCGTGGGAAGTGTCCTGGCACAGATTCGGTGCATTCCAGCTTAGGATCTCAAGCACTCAGAGAGGCAATGAGGGGAAATTGCAACTCTCAACAAACACCCTTAACTCCTCAATTCTTGCAAGGCATTTCTTCTCTGGCTCCTTCTTGGACTTACGTCCTCCGTGAGATCCCCTTAGCACATGCAGGATCCGTCCCTTTTTTACTGAATTAGAAAATGCACAGTTCTTTTAACACCTCAGATTTGAATACCTTATGCATGTCCTTTAACTTATTCAATTTCAGAGTGGTCCATGGTCCTTTTGGCCTGCTGTCCCTCTCCCACCAGCACGTGACATGGCAGGTCAAGCCATTCGGTGGTTCTCAGCCTGGTGGCACATTAGAAGCACCTAGAAAGGTTTTTCATGCCAATGCCAGACCCCACCTTAGGCCAATTCCATCAAAATTAATGGGAGGCAGGGGGAGCATGGGGTATAGAATTGGGCATTTGTAACTTCTAAAGTTTCCAGAGAAGTCTAATATAAACCCAGGAGAGAAAACTACTGAAATAGGTCTAATTTAAATCCCTAGAAGGAAGATCAGGGCTTCCTGTGCATGGTTGAAAGAGGTGAACTTCAAGGTCCTTTCCAAACAGGAGGAGGGTCAGTGACTCTCAGGAAGCAGTCACAGCTACAAAAATGGTTTTTCACAAATAGCAGTAGAAGGGATTCTTCAAGGTTAAAGAGAATGACTTTTGCAAAATGAATCGGAAAATCGAGCCCTCTATCTAGACAATTCCAACCAACCAAACATAAAAATGAATATAAATATGTACTTTGTAGTTGTGTCAATAATCTAATATTTTAGAAAAGCAATTTTTTCATAAATTTATTTTTTATTGGTCTCAAGGGTCCAGAAAATCAACTCTAGAATTTGACACAGTCTACTTCTTAAACTTTACCTAACTCATTTAACTATAAATAAATCAGGCTCCAGTAGCCCACATCTAATTAATAGACACTGAGCCATATTAACTACACAATATATCACTATGAATAATTGAAACACCCAAGGTTTTCAGACAGTCCCTCAGTTCTACCCAAAGTAACTTATCAACTGGCCTAAATAGAATTACCCTAAATATTTCTTTAAAAAAAAAAAAATCAAAGGAAAGTTTGGTTCTCCCAAGACTTAGAATGAATGTAGACAAACTGTACAACTTATTTCTGTAGCTGCGCTTACACAAAGATGGAAGGACAGAGCGCCGTCCCCCTTTAAGCATCCTCACCTGCAGCCTAACTTTGACTCTGGAAAGCAGTAGCAAGGGCGAATGAAGTAGCAGACGACAGCATCTTCCATAAGCCAAAATTTCAAGGCGGTGACTTTTCACATGTTCTAAAGTAGATCACCTCCTTAGATCTCCTTCCTCAGCAGGAGGCGAGGGAGTTTAGAAGGTTATAACTTTTAAACAAGATAAACAAAACAAAACTTTAGAGAGCAGAAAGACTGACCGAGGGAGACAATGAAGGGAGTAAGTGCCTAACATTCTGAAAACAATAAAATAAAACTTAGATCATCATCCCATGAAGGCTTATTCTCAAGAGGAAATATAATGGAAAGGAATGTGAATTGATCCATCAATCCAGTGCTGACTTTGAATCTACTGTGTGTTGGGCCTTAGAAAAGATGTAATGATGAGCCTGGAAAGCAAATTTTGGGACAAATCATGGGTCTTAGAAAGCCAAGAAAGGAGTTTCCTGTGTCACTAATACTAATACTAATATTAATAACAAATAAAGGTATTGTGTACTTATTATGTGCTAGTATTATACTAAGAAACCTTTCATACACATTCACTTACCAAACTCCCTCAGGTATCTGATAAGGTATCTATTATTTATTCCTAATAGCTAAGGAAACGGAGGTTCAAAGTGTTTAAGTACCTTGCCCAAGGTCATTCAATTAGAATTAGTAGGCTGGGTTTTCAGAAGCAGATCTAGCCTACTTTAACCCTTGAGTCTTAAACACTTTATTTAGTTGTTTATAAGATACTGGGATATCAAAAGACAATTTTACAGTGGAGACATAAATAGCTTTGATAAATCATACGATCCACATTCTAGTTGCATGTCATGCCAAGTGGTCTTGCTCTGGGATCTAATTACCTGAGCCTGCCCCTCTGCACCCCAACACCTCTTCCCGCATTGCTGGCGCCCACCTCTTCACACCTCTTCCAGCATGCCCACATCTTCCCGCATGCTGGCCATTCCTGGGACGGCATTAGGGCTGCTGCAGAGTGCACAGAAGCCACAATGCAAAGTACAGGGGATGCTAAAGTGAAAGGAGAGGCTTCTCTCTAAAAACATATAACATCATATTACACATAGGAACATCTATCTACACCCCAGAGTAGGGCAGAATGTCTCCACTGGCTCAGATGTCCAACTTCTTTCCTAGTGGTAAAGACTAGAAACTCAATTAGTACCCACATCTGTCCTTACACATAAGGCATCATCTCTCCAAATCAAAATCTTCAAAGCACTCAGGAAAATCGTTATAAATAAGGGAGCTCACTTGTTACATTAGTGTTGCATAGTAAGAGGAGCTATGAGAAGTTCTTGAGCCAGCCTGTTTGAGTTCAGTTCCAAACTTCTCTTTCTAGCCATGTGACCTTTCTCATGTCACATAGCAACTCTGTGCCTCAGATAATCACAGGTTTGTTTTGATGATTAAAAGCTTTAGTGCACGTAGAACAAAATTTGGCACGTAGTATGCAAGTACTGATACAATTCATCCTCCCCTTGCCTAACATTCTGCTATTAGAGATTTCCTCCTCTATGGGAAGTAATGGCCTTCTTCTACAATCTCCAGTTAATATTCAAAGATCACACGGACAGCACACATTAGCCACCACCAATTTAGTGTGAATTAGGTATCATATTGTTTCCTTTACTTTAATGAATATAGGATTTGTCAGAGTACACTCCTGCCCAGTGGGCTACGGAAGGGGAGTTACAAGGTATAAAAGGTAAGGCAGGCGGGAGGCATGAAATACACATATCTACTAATTTGCAGTTTCATGGGGACTTAACCCCCTAGAGAACCCGATGTTGATTTCAAATCTCCTAACCTCCTCCAGTGTGGGGGGGGGGGGGGGGGGGG